>JACXIO010000249.1:3652672-3679120 GCA_014737335.1 Bombus polaris | reverse complement strand
TTTTTTTCTAATTTTTTAAATGAGAAACTCTTATTATTATAAAAAATAGTATATTACTGTATCTTATTACGTTGTTCACAATGAAAGCATTTTTACTTGCCCTACCTCTAACACCCATTAAGTTACTACATTCATATACATCGATTTTTTTTTTTTTTTCTAATTTTTTAAATGAAAAACTTATTATAGGACAAAAAGTTGTTTCAATTATTTGAACATTCTACTTCATTCTTATAATAATATATTTTATTTTAAATTACAACAAGAATGAATACTATTGTGTATAATTCTAATGCACGGGTGGTTTGTTGCCAACACTGTGATAGTTTCTGCAATATAATTGCATTCTTTGCATTGCAGGATTGCATTGCATCCTTTAATTGAGTAGAAACGAGAGGATTTCCAAGTTTCTATTAACCGAAAGTATTATCAAGCAACTGTAACAATGATTGAAGTTTGAAAAATTAAATATAAAATGATTTATTAATAGCATATGTAATGTTAAATTTGTAAATAAGCAGTTTATCTTTTAAGAATAACAAAGACACCAGAAAATAAAGATAATATTCTAATTATATCGCAAAGTAATGAATAATCTAAGAAATTTATTTTTGTTATATTAATGTATCATAGATTTTACGTACAGTATTAATTTACTTATTACTGAGCAATAGGAGATTGAATTTGAAATATAATTATAATTTGTAAGGTGTAATCAGCACACCTTTAAGCTAGCAGATATTCGGTAGGAGTTCTCTAGCCTTTGTACAATATAACGCAGTTCAGTTTAATTGAGTTTAATCCCTTTGACCGGCAGCTTCCAATTTCATTTATGGCATAGTCTCCTGACAATTCCATGCCCTTCAGAAGATACACGATTTTCTATTACTGTTCTACAATCGCTGAATATAATAACTGTAGTGATTTAATTTCCTTTCTATATACGATGTAATTATACCGTTTTCTGTTGTTTCTAGATTCAAATGACAAAAGCTTATGAAATGATATTTTAAATTTAAACTGAACAATTAATTTCATTCGTTGATTTATTGTAGCAACAATGGTAAATTGTATAAATAAAGAAAAATTTGCAACGAAAGATGTGCGAATGAAATAGTTAAGGTCTAAAATGATAAATCAACGTGTGAAAACAATAAAACTCATAACGTCAGCTCATGGTCTTGTTAGAACGTGTTTAACGAGCGCAGCGTAGGCGTGAAAACGAAAACGTTGAGACTCTTGTGGCGTAAAAAGACAGAATTCCTCATAAAAATACAAGAAACGAGAGGGAACGTGCGCGTTGTTTATTCTCGACCTTGAATACATAAAACACCCCCAAAAAAAGAAAAAATAAAGAAAAGGAACAAGAAATTTTATTGAAACCATTTTACTGAAACTTATTGTATCATTTTTACTACCCTATATGAAACCTAGAATCATTTCCTTTCATACTGACGAATGTTATTTCGAATTTCTAACTTCAGAACGATAATTGCATATTTGTAATTAACAAAAGGTGGTGCTAACGTTAAAAATACGGAATATTCAGCGAGATGAAATATAGATAAAGTATTTAGCGAAGAAAAAAGATTGAAACGGTCGATGTAAAACGATGAAATTAAGTGATTGAGTTTGAAAGCTTGACTCGATTTAGTAATTTGATGAAAAAAGTATTCGCCCTGCGAAAAAAGAATTCATGCCTCTGGCGATATATCGGCAAGGTGCGCTTTTACTTCCGACTGCTCTACAATTCAAATGCAATACTCGAATATACATGGCGAAAGAGATGGAAATTGAGCAATTTAAGGGAACCAATTACTCTCGCATCGGCGTAACTTCGAAATGTTTCACGTGTTCGTGTTTGCGAAACGAAATTCGTCGTTGTTCGATTAACACGCTTACAGATGGTACGTTCTTTTTATTGCAAATAAGCCTTAAGTAAATGAACAAATTGCACGAAGCAATTGTCATTAACGTAATTTTAACGTGTTCAATCACAGTATAATATTAACCATTATTCGGGATTGTTAAAGTGAGTTAATGCTTAACCGCGTCATTCACGATTGACCATGATTATGGTAGTGGCCATTGATACAATTGAAGCTTAATAGTTGTCGAAAAGAACCACTCGAAAATTGTGTTCATAAATCATTCTCTCGTCTCGTGCCGTGTTCATCAAACGGAAAACAAGATTGTGTTTTAAAGAAATCGCTTGTTACTATCAATCTTACTGTGTCACTCGCATAGGAAAAGAAAGTGAAGAAGAAGATAAATATATTCTACCACACACATATATTGATTCTACATATAGTCAGCATATAATTCAACATATAATGCAACATATAGTCTCGTTGATATACAATTATATAATCAGTTACAATAACAATAGATACGAATACAATAGATTACAATTTTTTAGCAAATATAAAAGCAAAACAAATCAATCTGACGTAATTATACCTCGCTCTTTGAGCACAAAAATCCATTCAAATGAAATAAAGGGAAAGGAAATAAGAATAATTACTCGGGGTATAATTACTTAGGACACGCTACATCGTACCTTCTACTTTCTCTGATGGCTAATGTTGATTGTCGACGTTTATAATGAACGAATTTCGTCAACGGCGCCATTTGGATCCTTGTTAAAGAATTAAAATAGCTTCAACAGCACCATTAAGCTCAACATCCACAATAGCCCTTCTTCTTCGACTCTAGAGGAACCATCGATAATAATCACATCAGATCCGGACCAATACTGAGAGTCGACATTGTCCAGGCATTGGAACTCGCAACATCGCTCTCCAACACGGAACCGCTTGCAAGTCTGCAGTAAAAAGAAATCGATCAATTGTACAGATCAATCGTCACTCGACTGCTTGAAAATTCAGGTCATCCAGAGAATAGAATAGAGACGTGGAAAAATGTAGTGCATTCGTCGCATTGGGAGAAAATAGGGGAGTAGGGATCGAATGAATGAACGAGATGTTAAGGACAACTGACGATAAATTCTTTTTTTGTCGAGAATTTCATGTTTGTGAATTGTTTGTGGATGGTTAGGTGGAGAGAACTGAAGAGTTTGGAGGTGTCTGGAAGAGTGTTTTGGGCAAGATAGATTGCAGAATGGTTGCGGTAGCATTGTGTTAATTATGGGTTTGTACGTGTAATCTTTGTATATATCACTACATACAATCTAACGTAAATTTTTAATAATATATCAGAGTTTTATTTATTTCATAGCTATGAATTTTATACTCTATAATCTTGACATTTTATCTCATAGAAGCGTTTGAATATCCATACAAATTAAACCAATGTATTCATTATCTTATGTACAGATTAAAAAATTGAGAAGATATATTATTTTTAATTATGTTCCAATTATTTACTATGATCCTGAATTCCTATTCTGAAAATTTGAAAGGAAGTTTTCTATTTTGATACTTTCAGCGACAAAGGGTTAATATTGTTATAGCATATTTTGTCACATATACACGTATATCTATATATGTACAAAAAATGCGTTTGATTCGCATCATAGCTTTTAAACCTTATCGTATTTCAGTCCGTTGGAAAAAGTTCTTCCTGTAGCATGTTTTATTGTTACAATCCAACAAGGGCTTTGTTTATTTCATTTTTTTTTTTTTTTGCTCCAATTCTACCATTGCTGTTACTAGGATAGTATTTCAAAGCCATTGGTCAAGTTTATTATAGCAACAAACGTACATTTCGGGAACAACATTTTGTGCTATGAAACAGAATACGATAAAGTTTAAAGGTTACATCGATTTTCGAAATTTTATAAGTTGAGATGTATGACAGTATCTGTCAGCTCTTTTGCTGTCCCCAAGCGCGAAAATCCATTCCAACTGCCATTTTATGTACTTCACAGAAGTTTTCGTTCATCTCCCATGACATTCACCGACATGTTTTCAACATATTACCTTCTAAATAAAATATTGATGTTGAGTCAGACATCCAACTGAGCAATCTTTTCGATGTCTATTTAAAGCCAGGGCGTGTGCTTGTACGTCAGATGTAATACTTGGCACAAGACCTGCTTATATTAATATTAAATTTATGCATAGTAGGATGTTGGATCATTATCAAAATGAAATTTGAATATATACAGTTTCACCGTGGAAAAGTGAATCTTTCTAGCATGTTCATGCTAATGAAGGGGGGGGACGGACTGTACATGCATCAAACGCCTTTACGTTTGTAATTTTTCACACAAATTTACAACTGTAGGGAAAAAATTATCTCTGATTTTTCAAATGTTAGGAATTAACAATATCGTATAACGAAATGCTGTGTTTTAAAAAAAATTATCTCTGATTTTTCAGACGTTAGGGATTAACAATATCGTATAACGAAATGCTGTGTTTTAAAAAAAATTATCTCTGATTTTTCGGACGTTAGGGATTAGCAATATCGTATAACGAAATGCTGTGTTCTAAAAAAAATTATCTCTGATTTTTCAGATGTTAGGAATTAACAATTTCGCATAACGGAATGCTGTGTTCTACATATTCTATTTTTGTTACGAAAGTGGTACAAACAAAGTCCACTTAAGAACAGTACAACAAAATCGGTTGAAGTTATGTTATCGTACAGATATCGCGGCTTTTGCGTTGCAAAGCACGCAACTGCCAGTCTTGTCGTTCCTTGTAAACGAGAGAAAGAAATTGTAATCGGTCGGGATTAGCATAAAACTCGTCGCATGCGACCAGATGGCCTGAATGTTGAATAAACGAGAGTAGGGCGCGCGCTACGTGGTTCTAACCGTTTAGGGGGAAACTAATTATTGTAACCGGAGCCGAGATATGTGGCAATATTACTTTGCTCGACAAAGCGTATAAGGTGAGGAGAGAATCGCGATAGGGTAGAACAAGAGACAGGGGTTCTTTACGTAAATCAAGTCTGTCAACTAGATAGAGATCCTATAGCTATAACTACAGTGAATCCGTATTCTGGCGAATTATCGTTTCACTAATGAAGCTTCTGAGGAATGGAATTCATACAATATAACTACTGTTGTAAGAATCTATATATTTGATTCTTCTGTCGTATTTGTCAGAATGTTTGTTTATCAAAAAAAAAAAAAAAAAACAACAACGCATCCTCTGTAATCATAATTTAACGAGGCACAGTTAATAGAAAAGATAGAGCGTTAAGTGAGGATGATTTAATCACAGTTAAATAGATATTGATCTCTTTAGTTAAAATGTCCTACGTTCTATTTGCGTCATTTCTTTTTCTTCATGCAATTTAAAATATTTAAATAACAATAGCCTGTGCAATATAATTTTATGTAAAAAATTGATTATACTATGTTTATTGCAGTCCCCAGTGGTTATTTGATATTTAACATTTTTGTGTACATACAAAATTTAAATTATACTTCGCTTGAGGACAAAAATTCTAATTGCTTTCCTAACATATACTAATAATTATTGATCAAAATAGAAAGAGCTGGACTAAGAAGATTACTATCTTACATTCTTACATTCATCTTAATATCTGCAACATCTTACATTCCTGGCAGGGCTGGAACGTTCTATCTTCCTTTAGATTTTCTTACGTTTCCATTTCTCTGACTTGGTATTTTAGTTAGCTTAGTATACGTGCTATACATAGGTATGTATAGGTATGTATAGGTATGTATACTGTCATGCTCGCGACAGTCGTGATTTACCCACGCTTTATCTTCTGTATACTATTTACAAAAGAAGAACAAATTACATGTTTAACTTTCATTCAAATTACCAATCCAAATAATTTTAAGTAATTAATTTTAAATAATTTCAGTAATGGTAAGTAAGCAATATGAAATTCGCAATATTTATTCAAATATGTATATTTATAGTACGCCATTAGTAAAGAAGACATGTTGGCGTGCGCTATCGATTTTATGCTTTTACCACGCAAACACGGAAATTGCGATTCAAAATTGAATTTACACAGCAAACCGTTGACGTTACAACGTCAATAACATATTTCAGAAACACTGGAGGTAGAACACGGAATCAGAGGGATTCTATGAGAAGTTAAACGCATAATCATCCTATTGTAAATAACGAGAGCTGAAGGTACACAAGGAATAATACTGAATCATCCTCTCATCCTATCCTATTACATAGGATTGCTTTGATTCGAGATCAAACATAGGGGGAAACCTGAAAGAATTTTTCGCGGATCTCTCTTCTTCTTTAAATTGAGTTTTATATGAAACGACCTCAAACCTTTTCAGGGAAATACCTATAGAGTGTGACGGTCTTTTAAATGGAGAAATTTCTCTGAAAAAGAAGTGGATAAAAAACGTAGATGTTTGTTGAACAATTTTTTCTCTTCGCAGAGAATGAAGTTTTCTAGAACGGTCGAATGAATATGTATGCGCTTGAGTTACACGTGAAGTTATAATTTAAAAAAATCGTTGCATTTAAAAGGATAAATATTAATTTAAATTTAAAGAAATTGTTAGTTCAATTGTCTTAAGTTTAAAGATATGTACGTGTTACATTTATATATTGAAAATCTGGGAGTGGTATTAATTAACGAACCTAGTCACGCGCACACGTACTTTAAAACCATGCCATAAAATCGATATTCCGTGAAACAATGCATCGTTCTGCGCTTCCAATTTATTTTCGCACGAAGAATCAGTTCATTCATCATTGCCGTCACCATCGCTACCGTAATCTATGTTACTCGAACAAATTCTATATGTTGATTGGAAAATCGCATATTTTAACGAACTTTCTTTTTTTTATGATTGTAATTGGCAATTTCCAAAGCATGTTATAGCTTGAAAATAAACCGGTAATATTTAAAGGTATATATGCATACATCATGTTTTTGAGAATTCTGTAGTAGAATAATTATAAAAAAAGCAAACTATTTCAGAAAAAATTACCACCTTCGAGTAAAAAATTATAGAAGTTTACTAACGTTATTTAAAACTTAAAAAGAATCTATTAGACATAATGAAGAAAGGGAATTCTTCGCGAACGGTAATTCAATAAATGCAACCGTTGCAGAAACATAGTCTTACAAGGAGAAGAATCTCGCTAGGAACTCGACGATGTCACATCAAGCGAAAATTCAATAAAGTGATTACTAACCGTATTACCAGCGGCAATCGTGTTACTGCAATTCGTAAATAAGTTAGTCTTCTATTTGCGGAAACGTCGCTGGCAATATCGTCACACTTTAATTACGTCAGCGCTATCAATCGGTGTTGGAAGAAAGTTTACTATTATGTGCTTTCGCCCATGGCGTCGTTCTAACAAATGAATTCGAGTTCTAAATCGCTTTCTCTTATATCACGAGTTTATAACGGTGTTCCTTTAAACTTTAAACGATCGTAATGGATGCATTTACGTATGATGACTAATATCTAGTTTGGCTTGAAGCTTCAACTAATTAGTGCTCAAGTTACTTTGGATATTATGAGATATTATATAACCAAGGACTTATCTTCTGTTTTGGTAGTTGCACAAGAGAACACTGAGCCATTGAATCGCTCAAATAGATTAGCTGATTCGCTTAACGTATTTTTACTTCCGGCGAGCTAAACAAAAGCAGAAATTACACAAGGAATAACACAGAAACACAGGAACAGATTTCATAAAAGCGTTAGCACGTCCTTATAATTCTATTTATGTATATTAAAATAACTTGTATTCATTTTCATGAATTATAATTAATATTTGGAAGCATTCATGTAGATATATAACTCATATTAATTAATAATTTAATAATACGTTATGACAACGTATCATTTTCGCTTCTTCCTTTATCTCGTTATGCACGTGAACGAATGTGTAAATAAAGAGGTATAATCAACGATAACATGTAGCGACAAGCATAATAATTGTCGGCAAAGGATGATGTCGATGAAATGATTGTGGCTGTGATTTCATCGGTAAATAAACTGTGATAGACGTTACCGGCGAACTCATTGCCGGCGAACTCGTTGTCGGTGAAATCGTGTCGATGAAATGATTGTCAGTGATTTAAAGATAACCCAGTTTATTGATCTATCTCCCCTTACACGTGATCTGTCCCCTTGATAGAGTTATACGTCTATCTATAAAACATGTCCTATCTAGGAGGGCTGAAAAATGTAGTTTAGTCGCACTGGACTGGACTGTAAGTAAGGGGATTTAAATGCAAAATCCACGTGTGAGCGCAACGGTTTAGATGGAAAGTTCGATAAGGCGATTATGTATATTAACCTGAAAGAAAGCTCATGGCTTTGCAACGCGTCACACGCAACATGTAATTTTCCTCTCTGAAATAATCCTATTACAACGATACGGCTTTCCTTAACGGAACTTGCAATGTAACTCTTCCTCTACAACGTTTTATTGGATCTGAAACACGAGAGTTTCGAAGTTTTACAGAATCTCGCGAATCTGAAAGTCAGTTTTCAACGTATTTTCGTTTCTTATTCTAGAACTGTTAATGGTTATTGTCTCACTTTGTACGTGCATTAAACGAGTACTTACGTAAGGCTAACGGAAACGGAAACAGCCGAGAATAATCGAGAATAATTCGAATACGTACCAGGCGATAATACAATTTCTCGCGAACCGTAATTGATTCGCAGAAGTGAATTGCAGCTTTTCACGATTAGCAAAGTGTTTCGCAAAGAAAAGAAAAGAATAATGGTATCGGAAAAATAGAGGGAAAACGGTGGTAACGGTGGTTCATTTTCTATCTCGTAACAGACATTTGGATAACTGACAGAACGAGCGTATAAATCTTGCATCTCTCGACCTGACTTCTCCCGACGGAAAAATATTCACTAGCCTGGCTTCGTGCATCACTAATTCTGCATTTCTATTTTTCAAACGCATTTCCATCCGTACGGAACAGCATCCGATATATTATCGGATTGGTAATTCTATTTTATTAGTGATCAATTAATCTGAATAAACCAACCAAAATTAATTCAACGCCAATCAGGATTAAATCACTTTTTAAAACTTAAATAACAGATTATCGTGCGTCGCTAATTATATATTTCTATTTTTCAAACGCGTTCCCATCTGTACAAAAGAGCAAAAAGGTAATTATATTACCGGATTGGTATTTCTATTTTATTAGAAATAAATTAAACTGAATAAACCAACAAAAACTAATTCAAAGTCAATTAATATTAAATCACTTTTTCAAACAGGCTATAAATAGTCAACTAATATTTGCAGTAATAAACTACACTTTTAAATGAAATATACACTCTACCAATTGTAAGTTGAAAATTTCGTTATTATATGATTTTTCCTAGTTTAAACTGAATCCGGGGAAAAGAGCTTTCAATCCAATTACATACTTCATTGATTTATGAATTATATTCGTTACCGTACGTACAAAAAGAAAGTTGACTGATTTAAAAATTCAAAGGATAAAACTTCTGAGCTCACGGCTGGAAACAGATTCAGTTCAATGGTTTAATTTGCCGTTTAATTGAATTCTCTGTCAATTTCAGCGAACCGTGGGCTTTGAAAATATCCTGCATTCAAAGGCAAGACTTCCTCAATCTTTCTCTTTTTTCAACCTCAAATAATTGACCTATTAATCCGACGATGTATTTACATGTTTTCAAGGGATTCAGACGACTTCGTTACATTAAATTCGTAATTTAGCCAACACGAATGTCTCAATCGATGTGTAATTCTAAACAAATAAAATATAATTAATTTTTCAATATAACGATAGGTATGTTCAATGAAGAAAAGTTTATGAATTTTTAAAAACGTCTCCTAGTACATTTAGCATTTTTATAATGAACACACAGCTATCAGTCTCGTCCTATTATATTATAAAGGGATGAATAAATTTTCCTAATAAATATAACTTCGTACAAAATCTTGTTTAAAATAATTAATTTCCGTGCTCATTAAATTAATTTAATATCAGAATATGTAATTTTAGTCGTAATCAAAATTTTATGTGAAATGCGTTCATATTTACATATATAAATAAATGTTTAATCCTATGTATTTATTAAAACTGAAATCTCAACTTAAATATTTATTAACAATATTCTGACGAATATCTAATGAAAGATAAAAACAGCTTTATTTTTCTTAGAGGATATCTCGTGCTTCTTACTCATTTTATGTTTCTCGTTGTTAGTACGTAACTGCTTACTTTGCAGTCGCATGAATGCTAGGTTTTACTACTCAGAAGCAAAGAGACGTAGATGCAAATATACGCTGCCTCGTGTATAAAAACGTTAGACACGTTAACCAGAAGGTATATCCGATGCATATAATAATCATAGCGTAGCTATTTATACATACGGAATATTTCTCTTCGTATGAAATATTCTTTTTTCTGAATTCTCGTTATAAATGAAAACTGGTCGTTTCCATTTCCTACCTTGAAATGTCTCTCCGTGGAAAAACTTCATTTAAATATAAAGATTAAAAAAATATTAAAACGAAACGCTTAAAGAATCTTTTAATAAAAAACAAATGATTATTTCAATTCTGTTAAATTTTAACTGAATCGTTTATAAACCGAACAGGAGCATAAAATTTTATTGCGTAGAAATTGTGAAGCTGAAAATGAGGAACGAATAATAAATGAGTGACCTAGTTTCATTAAAAGGCACGTGTACGCCGATCTGCGTAATAACTTCGACACTCCAATTATTATACAGTATATATGCTTAAGAGAGCTTTTGCTCGAACGCAAAATAATTTTCATACGTGCAACTGAATAAGTGGAACGTGACTTGCAATATCTCTTCTTGTAGAACTTATAACAACGTAACTGTTTCACGAATATTCTCTCTAACACCGTTACAACGGTACGTAGAAGTCTTCCTCTCTAATTAATAATTTCAGCAGTTCTCTCGACAGTTTCGTTGCGAATAAAAAACATACAAAGTTTACGACGTGCTTGTTTAAAAATATTTATGTGGAACAAGATTTCGAATTTGTCAGATCAATCGCGATCTCAGCAGCTATAAATTAACTCGTCCTAATAAACGAATAAATTGAACGGCTCGTGACAGAAGTTATCCCTGTCCATGTTTGTCTTTCTAAAACTAGTTCAAGGCAAGTTAAATGAATCGCTGTGTACCCTATTCCCGCAGTATGTACTTTAACGACCAGCGTGTAAGCGTTAACAGTGTACTTTGGTTTCTTATGGTTGTGTTAAGCGTTTCTCGTTGAATAAGCATGTACTTACAAAGGGAGGTGAACAGAAGATTGCCTGGCACCACTTCGGCTCTGAGTGGTAGCAAACGCAAAGACTGCAAACCGAAGGTCCCGGTACATACATGAGACCATGTCGAATGACTTCTCCTTGAAAGTCCGTACAGTTTTCCTCTAAAGCGACTGAAAATGATTTCTTTTTAGATATCTTTACCACTCAACGGTCGTACGTGCAGTTACATTAACTGTTTTAGAGCCACGCAGCGCGACCGCGCTGTTCGCATACCGTGGTGAACTGTGTCACGATGTTTGGTCACATCGTCAATTTGCAACGCGGTCGGTTTCGAATGTGCTTGTCGCGAGTCATATCAGTTTACTCTTGTAATTACTTTTTTTTTTTTTTCAAATAATCGTAAAACAAACAAAAAAAAATCTAACGTAAAAATTAACTCTTGAAATGGACAACCAAATCCCGTATTATGGAATGTTATCACGCAAACGAAACGTAAAGCATGAATATTTCGCAAGCTTTTGAGCCTTTGATAGAACGTTTCTGGTATTACGTTTCTGGTATTACGTTTCTGGTATAACTGATGAAATGAAGCGCGAGCGGGTTGAGCGGTATATTTCGATGGAAAAGGGCAGCATAAAAAAGAGCAGCGCAATGTGCGTTGATCGACACTTTTAGCAAATAAATAAACGAAACGCTATCGCTCTGCATGGCTCAATCCGACTCGGATTCTTAAAACATCCAACATCAAAACGGTTAATAAAATTACTAAAAACGACCGTGCTAGGAAATTTTTATTCAACGGATCCGCATTGCGGCTGTCACGATGCTTCTTCGTTGCATCGATGCTTTATCAATGAGATTAAAGCTCGATCGAAATAGGTTATTCAATTTCTTACACAGGGAGAGAGCTTTTATACCGTGTTTACTATTTTACTTCGCAACTGTGCTTTACAGTATACGTTAGAACTCCAAGTCGAGCTATCTGAGTTAAAGTCGCTTGAAACTTAAAATGGCGTTTAAAGGATATAGGAATAATAGATGGTTCGTTTAAAATTCAAAAGTGTATACACGTACAATATACATTTCAATAAAAACAGCAAATAATCTCAAGTAAAAAAGTAGATTCGCGCTAGCAAAATTGTTTGAAAGTACTTGTCAAGAGTCAAGCGACTTGATTAATTAAGAATGGATGTAAGAGATGAAAGGAAAAATGCATCTAAGAATATAATGATTAATTAAGAATGAATGTAAGAGATGAAAGGACAAATGCATCTAAGAATATAATGATTAATTAAGAATGGATGTAAGAGATGAAAGGACAAATGCATCTAAGAATATCAATGAAGTAACAAATTCGCAGTGACAAGGAGGGTTTCCAGTCACTCGAATTCAAATAAATCGATTAATTTGAACGAAACTTTAGGTACACGAGAAGCGACACGCTTCCTCAAGGGTTACGAAAGTTCTACTCGGATGAATGAAAACTTGTCTCTGACCCTTGTGTGTATACACAAGACACACGAATTTCAAACACAGACTATATTAATTGAAGTAATTGGTTGGTTTGATCAAATTAATCGATTTAAGGAAATCGCTTTGAGTCCAATTACCGGATGCCATTGATGCTACGTTGAAATGACGACGACCATCCAAGTAATTCGTGTCCATTGTAATTATTTGTTAATCGCGCGCGGAATCAGAACGATCCGACCTCATTCCATAATGCAAATCGTTACTAAGGTAGAGACAGGAATTAATAATTCTCGCGTCAATTGTTCGATCGTGTTCACAAATTCAAATACGGCTGAGTGCCGGAAACCATTTATAACACGTCCCGTACCGCGTAGGTCGCATACATGTCTCACGATGAATTTTTCGTACTTCCCCGGGTCGTATATCCTCTACGTTAGATATACCATAAAATATCTATATCGTATATTCGTATCCAATGTCAGGGATTCTCTTTCCATAGGTCTGCGTTATCCATATTATCTATTTTCCTTATGAGTAAATATTCTTATGATTCATGATTAATACTGTCTGGACAAGAACGTGAGGTTACATTTCACATGAAATAGTAATTGCTGTATATTGATTAACTTATTAATTAATTATGTTCTTCTACATCAACTACGCTATCATCTACTGGTTGCGTGTAATTAAATAAATGTGATATAATGAAAGCGATATCTGAAATTCGATAAAAAGAGCGCTTTATTAGAAAATGAGGGTAATGATGAAAATATTATTTGTAGCGATTAATAGGATTTTGATCGCATAATCAATTGGCATCGACTTACCAGTTCCAACCGGATAGTAGGAAAGAAGAATTGTTTCGAAGCAGATCATCAGGGTACAAATTTTCGTGCATAAGTCCCTCATGGTTCTCGTAATGGATGTTGATCGTAAAAGATCAAGGGATGGAGTCCGCACTACAAAGAATAGGCGAAAAGCAGCTATTTCAATAATCACTGCGTAGGTACTGCAGTGCGTAGGCCAGAAGTATTGTATCTGTGACAGAAATTAGAATACACTCGTTTTCACATGGTTGGATCAATTTCGCGTGGGACTAGCCTAATTGAACCTAACGTGGGGTAATTGCCCAACTCACGACCTTAACCAGCCCGCTTGATTCCCTGTAAATGCTTGAAATTGACGCTTGGATACTTTCCAGATTAACGAGCTTTTAAAGCCTTTAATCGCTGGCTATTATAATTTATACATTCAATTACTCTGTAAGTTATAAGTACATGTTTTACAACGCTATTTTTCATTTTCCAGTTAAATTCCACGAAAACAATAAATATGTTTCCAACGTGTTTTTACGTGTATCTAGCAACGATCTCAAAAACGAGATGCAGCGCAATTTAAAACGACAAATAGCACCGTGTGTCTCGTTGTGGCAACGCATGCTTCGTCAGCTTTTTAAAAGCGTTCTCCGTCTGCTTTTTTCTCTCGTCTCCACCTATTCGTTTTTTCTTAACGAGTGAAACCGTTTTTGCGAGAACGGAAGCAGGGAAATGACGTACTGGCAATTCTGTTTCGTGATAACACAAGCAGCTTGGTTTCAGTGAATTAAACTTTGCCCCAAGCTTCCAATTATCTCTCTCTTCTTTTCCTTTATTTATCCCTTCCATATCGGATTTCAGGTTTTCTAAATTTCCATCGCAATCAAATATGACTTTTCTCTACGTTATTAGCCAATGATTCGTGATAAAAGCATCGGCTGTAAAAATATTTTGGCCGCAACAATAGCAACAAGTTCTCAAATAGAAAATATTGGAAGCTTATCGCTGGCAAAACAGTTCACAGATAGTTCATTCTCTGCTTGTTACTTGTTTCGATACTGTTGGCAAACAAATTCATGAAGCATACTGGTATCGCGTAAAATGAAGATCAAAGCTTTAAATACACTTGGGAGTTGAACTTGGCTATTACACCTATATTATATATATATATATGCACACAATTATATATACGTATATATACGGAAAATTCCTTAGAATTTTGAGCTTAGTAACATATCTCAAAATTATTGACATTAAGAAGATGAATCTTACTGACCAAATTTTCTTCCGTCAAATAATACATAAAAATTGAAAAAAATACAGTATGCAGTTTTTGTATTATAATTTGAATCGCACGATTTATCCGGCTGAAGATAATCGACCAATAGCCTCAATTTACACGTATTCTCATCATGTGAAATAGATCACATCAGGGATTTTCAAAAGTCGATGGAATATTAATAGCGTTTAATTATTTATGGATGTATTCTGCGCCGTTAAAGCAATCACCTAGTGAATTATCGAGTTCCAGGAATATGAGCGATAAACAGGATTGTGGCTATAAATGACTCTCTAATGTGCATATTAGAGATGAATTTGATAATTCATCCTCACAATATGAAGTACGCTTTTAAGTAGGGATCATCACTAACAATTTCTGAAAGCGAACAATAAATAAATCGATACGTTTAAATCAATATTAGAATTTCTTAACATTTTTATCAAATATTTCAGCACTGTAGAGAGGTGTCGTAGTAGAGAAATATTAGGTTGTTGCAAAGTTTCTTTCGTTTTATAAAGAAATGATGGATGTGCAAAACTTTCTTGTTTTATATTATTTCGTTGAATTATGCGCGATCCACCTTCTTCCAGTTTAATATAAAGTAATATAAATGTAAAATAGCATAAAAGAAAAAATGTCGTGCATCTATCATTTCTTTATAAAACGAAAAGAACTTGTAGGACAACCTAATAGAAATTTAAATTCAACACATTATAAAAATTGACTGTTAACCTTCTAGGAGATAAGAACAATATGTTTACGATTAATAACGAATACGTTAACGTAAAGTAAACCAGCTTTTGCGAAAAGCTATTACCTGAAAATGTTTACCAAACAACGACAACATGAATTTTATTAAGTACCCCATTTGGTACTTAATCTACTTTGTAAATATTGTGCATCTTAACCTTCAAAGGATGCAATTTTAGCCAAAATGTTTCAAATTACTCAGCCGTATTGATTCCTTGTGACATAATTTATATAAGCATTATCTCGCGTAATTTTTTCCACTTTATCAACTTCTACACGTTAATGCAATGTGATTTTTATATCTAATGAAAGTTATTTAAAATCTGTAGTATCTCGTTCCTACTAGATAAATGTTAACAAATGGGCGGAGCTCAGGTCGAATAACACCGGCTCAGATAAATAACCATCAAACTCACCTTTGTTCTCATCGACGTCAGTGATTTTAAATCTAGTTATAAAGTGCACTTCTCTGCCGACGTCCACGGCAGTCAATATTACTTAACCGGTCTTAACGTGATGTAGAAGGTAAAAAAAAAAAAAAAAAAGAAGAAAGAAGGAGCAGAGAAGCAAAGAGAAAAAAGAATTTTTCATTTTCTCGAAGCTAGAGCAAGTTTTAGGCTGCTCGTAAAAGAATCGATAGCCAATGGGGCGTGATTCGACGAACTACGCTTTAAAATTCCCAGAGAACTGTGATAATCCTCGAAATCAGTGCGATTCGTCGATCCATCGCCTGATTAAAAAATGGGGCGGAGTGAAGCTCGCCAGTCGGCCTTTGAACTTCCAATGGTACTTACGGCTATATGCGGGTATATTCTATGTTGAATGCTACAATATAAGCCGAGACAGCTATAGATAGGGTTCGCGTGATTGTCGCCATCCATTATTCACACGTTACACATTCGCCAGACAAACGTGTCTACTGGTTGACATTGTTTTCTGCCATGAGTTCCAACGCAATTATGTTGCTTCGTGCAATCAAATCACGTGAAACTCAATATAAGTTCTTGTCTAATCATACACAATTATTAAAATTATTCAAGTTAAACTAATCTAGTTTAAAAAACAAGTAATCTCGTTATATATTCCTTTTTATAATAAACCATGGTTTGAATATAGAGTAGCTGAGAAACATATTCGGAAATTTGTAGAAACATATTCGGAAATTTGTAGAAACATATTAGGAGTGTATTATGTATAGTGACACTATAAAATTAATATTCTAATAGAATTCGGCTATTATGGTTATGTTGGTAATATTCGAAACAAATCTGGAAATCTATGTGGAAGTTATAAGATATTCAGTACGGGTACTGTGCATTACTGATATGTACATAATCACGACGAGATAAGGGAGGTATTGTTCTCTATCGCTCATCGCTGCGCGTTGCTGGTAGCAACGTATTGTGCATACATATCTCGCAAACGTAAATGTAGCCAGCGGGACCATTTCTAATATTACACAACCGTATCCCATTACAGTGTCATCACTTTCAGCTAATTGAACACCTTAAGAATTATGGGATAAAATACAGAATACAAATATGCTACAGCAGTTCTTTTACAATTTACGGACGACTACTTATGGTCTTTAAAAGCAGCAAAGATAATAATAGCGGAATATTAACTGCGGATTTTCCTTGAAACGTAGCATGCAATATAAAGTAGGATTATTGAAAATTACACTGAAAATTTCATGTCCATAAGATACTCGTGCTTTTAAAACCTTGGGAATAATTTCTTAACCCAAATAGTCGACCTCGATACTCGAGAAATTTTCTGAAGCCGACGTCAATACCAATATGTACTATTGTTGTGATATCATTTCATAGTAAGCTGTATTGATTGCATTTCAATTTCGCGGAACAGGTATATTCCATATAAAAATTGATAACAATAATCGAAAAAAGAAAAATATATATCCGCTTATCGTATCAGCATATATAAGCGCATACGATTTCACGCGAGTATACATACTTGCAAATTTGATGGAACGATCAAATTGAATTATTTTTCGATGTTTCAGGCATCAAGTTTTATTTACACATTAAACGTTGAAATACGACGAATATACAAAATGTACAAACCACTCTGAACATTAATTAACTTTGAATGTTATTGATTAATTAAGCAAACCTACTATTGTGATGAATTTTACACTTTGAAAAATTGCTATCCGTTATTGCTTTGCTTAAAATTACAAAAAGAAATACGTTCGTTCTAAGTCACAAATCTCTTTTATTTATTTAAACCTTAGGTCAAATATTACAATTTATAAATATATAATTTATCTACATCTACTTATCTGTTTTATAAGTTTCTACAACCATTTATCTATTTATCTATTTTAGTTGCATATCATTTTTCTAGACTGATTTTGCAAAGAATGAAATATTGTGATTCTATTTAAAAACTTGTCAGACTGAAATGATACGCGATATATATTTCAATTCGGATTGCTCCATTATCATAAACGATGCTATTGGAAATGTTTCGCAATAGACGTCTTACAAGCGCTTGCGATGTCCGTCATATGTAAGGCTCTACCACTGAATCGTTGCTGCCATTTAGTGATTAATGTCGATCACTTAGAGCTGTTAATCCGGCACAATGGCGAGCAATACATCGAAGACATTATTGGAAACGTGGTTGCGCATTAATTTCATTGATTCATAAATAAATGTGTACAACATATTTCAGAGATTTTAAATATTATCGCTGGCTAAGCTTCGCATCTGCGCATCATCTTTTTTTAACTTTTTTGCATTTTCCGATATCAGTCGATGCATAAAGACTAAATGCATTTTTAAAGCTCGTAATACTTGGTAAACTTTATTGGTAAATTTGATTAATTATTTAAACATCGCTATATTGTGCTCAAAGTATCGAAATATCGCTTTATTATCGCAAAAACAAAGATCTGTCTAACCATATGGAATAAGTAATACACAGTAGATTAAAAGTATCAAACGCATAAACTCCAAAAACACTTTTAAAATAATTTTTGCGCCAATGAATCCCTAAACTAAGAACTGTTATATTTTGTCTCTATTCGTCGAATATTATCAGAAGATGCAAAAAAGAAGTTAAATAGAAAAAGTGCTTGGAAACGAAGTTTAGCCTTATTATTGTTAATCGAACTCGGATAAATTATAAGATTTCCAAATATTTAGTTTAGTAAAAAGGAGATATGAAAATGACAAATATATTCAACGGATAAAACAGAACCGTACGATTGTAAAATTTCAGATCATTATAACTATTTAAATAGGAAAAATAATAATATGTTTGTAGAATATATTTTTATTAAGAATAGAATAAATTTCGAAAAATCTGTTAATACTTTTTATTGTCGTCTTGAGACACACCATATGTTAAGCTTCTTTATCGTTGCAACCATTATGGCAGATATAACGAGCTCACTTAAACGTTTCGAACACAGCACGCACGCGTCAACGCCTACATTTAAATGTTAAATAAATATTTTATACATTAAATGTATTAATTTTTCCTGCGCAATTACGTTCAATTTCTTACGATATGGAGCATTTAATACAATTTAAAATATCTATCTGAACCTTTTAAATTTGAAGTTCTTTAATAAATGAAACTTAATAAAGTCTTAAACTTTAGAAAATCAAATCGTTTTTCCACTTTGTTGAATCATAAAATAATTACTTAAATTCATACCTTACCATTAAATTCTATATTCTCCTCATCTTAAAAAGTCTTCCTACGGAAAGAATAAAAAAGAATAAAATCTCATATGTTAAATTTCATGTGGTTGATGGAATACGTAGCGATGACGAGAACTAACTAGAGACAACAAGAAACTATTAGCGAGGGCAGCTAGTGATTATGGCTGTCGTCTCTATGATGTGCGGCGATTAAGGGGAGCAACTAGCAACTACGGATGACAAGCAACAACTAACCGTCTCATTTCTAAAAGGCAACTAACTTGCAATCATGTTCCTTTGATGGTTTCTGTAGCGTGATATACCCCTTGAACGTAGTTAAAGAATGTGGCGATGGCGGTTTGACAGCAAGGCGATCCCGCCACCTCAAAGTTTGACGTAACTAACTATCAAGAACTATTAGGCGTGTTATCGAGAATTTAGCTTTCAGAAGATCCTTTATGATATGATATAACTTCACGATATTCTTATGAAGAAGATGAGCGAACACCGACCTCTAACGAAACAAATTTTTATTAACTGCCGCATGTGCGATGCAGGCCGGCCAACTAAGGAAATTTATCGGATGGATGAACTGAAAATATATACGAATATATTCGCTATACCATAAAATGGCCGCATTACGTCCTCTAACCCCATAAAGGAATTTTAATTTATATATTACAAAATATGTAATTTATATATGAAATGCCTATTATGAGAGAGTTAATTAAATTTATACCTATCGATGATTTCATAAAAACCTATATTTCCTGAAAATGTATATTTTTCAAATTCTATATTCTCCTTAGAAAGTATCATAGAGAAAATATGAAACCTGAAAAGTACATTATGCCGATGCCTCGATCAACCCTCGTGCTTTGCAGTCCATGTGTCCGAGCGATGAATTCCCTCCAAATAACGAAAAACCGAAGGAAAATCTTCTTTAAGGGACGTGACAAGGTAAAGGAGGCAACGGGAACAATAATCACGCGATAAAACCGACGGTGTACGTATAGAACGGGTGTTGCGAGAGAGCTAGTGAGAAACGAATAGGAAAAAATAATCATAGGCCGACACGACTATACGCTGTTGACGGACAAACAGCGACTGAGACTAAGTGAAACGAACTCTGTCGCAGTATGAGCACGGGCTGCGTTCGCGGGTCGATCGAACACGTTCTGCGCCTCTCCTCGGCACCGGCGTCAAAGCCACCCCCGATGGCCGCAACGCACTATGCACTTGCAATATTAATCACTGGTCCTTCCTTTTTCGCGTAATATTATACCAGCATCTGCGATACCATTTCAAAGACCGCGATCAAAGCATTAAACACCGTATTAGAGCGACACGGTAATATTATACCAATATTCGACCGTAAATGTTACCGTATAGATGTTTAATTAAGCATCATTATTATGCTTCGAATGATTTACTATCGTATATTCCATAAGAAAATATATGCTCCATCTTTCCCCGAAGTATGATATAATTTCTAACAAATACTTATAATTTATTATTTTTTAAAAATATTTCTAATTTATAATTTAAAATATTTATAATTTAAAATATCTATAATTCATTGCAAATATTTTTCTGTCACAATTATAGTAATAAAATTTCACACCATATTGAAAATGTATAGTATCAGTATTTATAATTTATAATTTCAAATATTTATAATTTTTATTTAAAATATTTATAATTCACCGTAAATATTTTTCTGTCATAGTTACAGTAATAAAATGTCACACTAAATTAAAAACGCATAGTATCAGTATTTATCATTTATAATTTAAAATATTTATAATTCACAGCAAATATATTTCTGTCATAATTGTAGTAATAAAATTTCACACCAAGTTAAAAACGTATAATATTTTAAAAAAAACTACTCACCAGATGCTGAATCACGATGATATCGTAAAAATTGAACTATGTCGTAGGTTATTCAAACAGAACGAAGTTACTCGAACGTTTCTAGAATAAACGATTTGTTCAATAATATCTATCGCGAGCTCCTCCTCCGTCAACGTTCACAACCGACAATGAAAGCTCGACAAGCTCGTAATGGTGAACACCGAGAAGTATCCAGAAGCTATGGCAGCTTACCTGCGCAAAGAATGTCAAAGACCAAGGACGTAGGAAATTTCGAGAAACGAAAATGGAAACCGAAGTGGCGCGCCGAGCCAGCTCTGACGGAAATCGACGAAGAAAGAAAACACCAAACTGATTTGTTTCACAAATTATTAGGACGATATTATTCAAAATTTCACTGAATTTTCTCACTGTAGCACTTAAATACTGCACAAAATATAAATATTAAAGGTTTAATAAAAAAAATCACCTTTCCTCACATTTATCTATCCCCAGGAAGGCAAAGGAATTTTCGAATATTCTAGAATAACGAATACTTTTTAATTTCATCTCAATATTAATTTCAATCTTTTTAAACGAAATATAATCTAAACGATGAAACGTCCGTTCAAATAACGCCCGCCGTTCAATACGAAATGGAATAGAGAAGAAACGTCGAAAATTCGTTAATAAAATGGATTTCTTTGTTTCAGCGAAATAATAAACTTCATACCTGTACTAGTTTTTAAAATCAATATAGCTAACCGATGTGCACACATTTAACAACGATGACGGAACATGTCAAAAGTCTCACAAGATTATCTTGACAACGGAACAGTCAAAAATATTATAATTATAAATGAAAAATTCTAATAGAAATACGAATCTTATAGTTGGAAACGATAAAAAATTCCAGATATTCTCTTAATTAATTTATAAAAAATTCGCGGATATGATCGATAGCTGACGTCACGGTACCCCGCAGCCCTTGTAAAACGATAAAAATTTATTGAAAAAATTTATAGCCACGAAATAGGAAGGTAATAAAATTTCTAAAAAGAATACGGAGACGAATAACTTTGTACTTACCCCTGGACCTCGAAGGAGAGAACGTAATTAAACGTTTGCGAGTATAGAGCCGTTCGAAACTTTTGTAAGTCAGTCCTCGACCGCTGCTTATGGTGAAATGTAATAGATATAAGTACAGAGCGCCTGAGCGAACTAAAAACCACGATATAGGGGTAAAGAGAGAGACCCCTCCGTCCTTGTCCGATGCTCGCGTACTTGTACAGGAAATATGTAACAACGGTAAACGAGCGGCGCGGTGTCCACTAGTGTGCATGCCTGATTAAACAAGGACAGGAAATGCCTATATACGGCGTTCTCTTTCTATTTCCCTGTCGCATCCATCTTACTGCACAGTACACAGGTCCGGACGATTCTATCATTATATTTGCACCCTGCTTATATGTGAACCAAACATCACCATGACGACAAATCGTTTGTCTCTTGTTTGATGCTCAGTTTTCAACGTAGTTGCAAGGAGTCATTGTAAAAGGAACGAGGTGACCCGATTGTTTCAAAGTAATAGACGGACATTCTCGTACCTGTTGAGGAACGATAGGCGATTTTAAGTGATTATTATCGCGTTATTGTCGTTATGAACAGTGATTTAACGATGCAAGGCTGCAAAAATAAGTTATCTTATAATCTACGGAAAGAGGTAAGGAATATTCTCGATTTTATGATAAAGAAATTCCACGTCACAGATGAGAGTGCGTTTTGTCATCGATTTGTAATATTACATTTTTCGTAATTATTGTTTATTTCTTTTGACATTTTATGCTTGCACATAGTGTTTATGACTTTTTCTTTCAATAATTCTTATAATTATTAACAATCATTTAGGCTATATTAAATATCATTAATATTATTTATTAATATCTTTGTACGAACCAAGATGGCAGGTAACAAAATTTTATGTAACATATTGAGCTTACAATGTAACATAAAACTACATGTTAACAGAATTGTTAATAGAAAATTACATGAAAAACCTTGTTTTATTAATAATAAAAAAAAAAAATTAATGTTATATTAGGAGGAGAGTCGCATTTCGGAACGTCATCGGAATATATTATACCTTATAAGTGATTATTTGGGTCGCAATGGGTGAGTATATTACAATTTAAAGTTCCAATTTAATGTTTAGTTCCAATTTTTCCAAATATCATCGGTGACCAATCGAAATAGAAATTAGTGGACATTATGGAAAGAGGGGGTGGAACCAAAATTTGAAAATTCAACATCGGTAAACCAGCAGTTATGGAATAACTCAATCGATAATGTAGATTAACTAGTTATAAATGAAAATATGAAATTCAAATTCAAACATTAAAAATTAAAAATTATAGAGCAGAAGACAAAAAATTATCTTCGCCGATTTATATAGTAACAAATAGACAATACATTGTTTTCGCCTGTCCTACCTAGAGATAAAACAGTTAATTGGGGGTTATAATCTAGTGTGCAGTCATCGCGTAAAATTTTTTTAATCAATTAAAAACCACGTTTTTTAGGTACATGAACGTCAGCGATGTATTAGCCCGGGAAGCTCGTCTATCTCGAGAATATGAAGTTTGCGACAACATGGACTTGGGAGTTATTGTTGCAGAATATGAAAATTATTACAAGATGAAGTTCCAAAAATATCCCACATTGTGTAAGAAACTATCTGGAAGGGAAATGAGGGCAAGGGAAATAACAAATGCAAACAAAGTGTAAGAATTTAAATTATTTAACGATATTCAATGTATTCAACGTATTCAACGTATCGAATTACAATATGGTTCTATCTTGGGAGAGGTAGTAAGATAAGCTAAATCTGTTAGCAAACGAACGAGAAGTGAGTCTGCAAAAGAGAGGAATCTACTACATAAACCGATTAATGACATGGAGGATCCTATTAATCTCGCTATGTCAGTGGTACCAATTCCCACCAATGATGATGAAGGAGCTTCGTCACAAGAGTTTAATAACGAACCAATGGAGGAACGACCCACGCAATCAAAGATATCGGAATGCATTAGAAAGCTTTATTCAAACAATCCAGAAGCTCTAAGGATTGCTGAAAACATTTCATCTGTAAGTTATTTTTGGTTAATATATGTATTGTAAAGTTTTTTTAAAAATAAAACGCCTGTCGATAAGCTGTCCACCATATATCAATGATGATAGGCGGGGTTTCAATAAAGTTTCAAATAACGGATTACATAACACTTACGGAGATTAATATGGAGATTATGCGCCATTTCATTTTTGTCGCAGGAAATCATATTGAAGAACTTAAATGTACATTGGGACGACATAGTAGGCCTAGAGGAATGTAAAAATGCTGTTAAGGAGGCCGTTGTGTATCCACTTAAGTATCCTATCTTTTTTAATGGCCCGTTTACTCCTTGGAAAGGTATTCTGCTGTACGGCCCACCTGGTACAGGTAAGATACTAGTATTTCTTTCGTTTCTATGCATCTTTACGAGGAATTGCACAACAGGAAAGACGATGGTAGCGAAGGCAGCCGCGACAGAATGCAATTGCACCTTCTTTAACATAACCGCCAGCTTATTGGTGAGCAAATGGAGAGGCGATTCCGAGAAGTATATACGGGTAAGTTGATTCCCTTTGTTTATGAAGAAGCGATTCTAGGTTTAAAAAAATTTGTTTTTATTTTTCGTCATTTATATATAAATAGAATAGTTGTTAGGAAAACGAAATGATATTATATTCGTGATAAAGCAATGAATTTAAGGTATTTTGAATATAATAATTAATAAATAATACATTTGTTAAACGGAACAGATTTTATTCGAACTTGCCTATAGTCATTCGCCTACAATTATTTTTATCGACGAGATTGACTGGATAACCACAAATAATGACTCTATGTTGTCTGAACCTGCAAAGAGATTCAGATCAGAACTTCTTTCTAGAATGGATGGATTATTGTCTAAAGAACATTCTAACGTACTTCTTCTGGCTGCAACTAATACCCCTTGGTATGTATATTACATTATTATTAATTATCTTAATATTAATTATTGTGTTGTTTGGAATATTCCATCATTATTATTAATATAATAGAACAATAATATTTATTGTAAACATATTATTAGGTGCATTGATCCAGCTTTACTCAGACGTCTTGAAAAGCAAATATTCGTATCATTACCCAATGCAGATGCACGACATCGTATACTCAAATTATACCTTAGCAGCGAAATATTAGAAAATGAAGATATTATAAAGCACATAGTAAAATATACTGAAAAATTTTCTTGCTCAGATCTAAAATTGTTTTGTAAGCAAGCATGGCTGCTAGAAATAAACCCAATATGGAGGAAACTTGAAAGAAATGAAACAACTGTTACCACATTGAAATATCAATTAAGCAGTTATGAAGTACTAGCAAAATTGCTAAACGAAATGACACCTACAGTTAGGGATATAGAAAAATATATTACATGGAGAAAATAAATACGCAATCGTAAAAACATATATTCAAAAATATAAGTAGATGGTTTATCGTTCGAAAAAAATGTTCGTGTATGTTCATGTATGTGCGCGCACGCACTACAAACAAGTTTAAAATATTCGTTAGATGTGTATACATGGTATACAGGGTAGCTGGTAACTAATGGTACAAGCGGAAAGGGGAAAAAAAAGAAAGGCGAAAAAAAGAAGTCGAAAATATAGAATAAAATTGTTCGTTTGAGGCTTTGTTTTCGAGAAAATCGACTTTGAATTTAATTAATTGGAAGAGCAGAAGTATGTGTTCGGTAGAATGGGCAACATTTTCAGCAATTTTTGTAATAGTAAACTTTATGATTACTTCATATTATTTCATTATGTATTCCTAATTTTCCGTTACGGCGAAAACAAACTTAAACTGCGATAATATCCCGCGAGACAATGGTCTACAGTGAGATCCCTTCTAACGGGACGTGATAAAGTGCACGCGTACAGAGCGAAAATTCAAAGTCGATTTTCTCGAAAACAAAGAGCCTCAAACGAACAATTTTTATTCTATATTTTCGACTTTTTTCGCGTAGAATCATCCCCTTTTCGCTTGTACCACCACTTACCAACAATATATATATATCCAATGTATATGTATATGTATATGTATATGTATATCTATATGCATATATTACCAACATATATATTCAATGTATAATATATCCTTGTAATATATTAGGTCATGCCCTAAGTTCTTCCCGTTTTTCGAGGGGTTATATATGTTAAGATTATTTACATATCTTTCAGTTTCATGAAAAAATGTAATCCCCCTCTCGTTGTACAACTAACGGGCTAAGTTCAAGTGCATTGGTATATGTATATCTATATGCATATATTACCA